>OZ029925.1:5116502-5121502 GCA_964023275.1 Norana najaformis
TTGGTACTCAATGTTGGCACTCTGTGTTGGTACTCAGTGTTGGTACTAAGTGTTGGTACTCAGTGTTGGTACTCAGTGTTGGTACCCAGTGTTGGTACTCAGTGTTGGTACTCAGTGTTGGTACTCAGTGTTGGTACTCAGTGTTGGTACTCAATGTTGGTACTCTGTGTTGGTACTGTTGGTGCTTGTAAAGTATGCCACCTGGTGAGCATAAGTGGTACTAACAGTATAGAATTTTGTAAAGAATGGTTATATCTATAAAGTCAAAAAACTCCATAAAAATATTGCATGTTGTGTGAGAGCTGTAATGAATGCAAAATCGTTTGGGGTCATTTCTACCCCAGTGGTAATTCCAGGGTTACCGACGTTTGAAACTAAATTTCAATTATCACAAATTAGGTAGAGGCTCATCTTTTGGGGATCGCGTGCATAATTGTCTGCAATCGCCAGACACTTACAATACGACACCGTCTGTGTTGATGCCTGATGGTGATTAAGAGCGTTGTTAGGCCTAATGTGTGCGGGCGCGCGTGCGTGTGGGCGTGTGTGTAAGTAAGTGAGTGGTTTGTTTTGCATGATCCTGGAATAAATTCAAACTCTTATCTCGTCCGAAACGAGTCAGAGCCCAGGAAACCGACCACACCGATCGATAGGCCCTGAATCCTGCGGCTATGGGCCCAGAGAAATTATGTTGCTACATGCCTCCTGCTCATCCTACTCCCCTGCTCCTCCCACTTCTTCTCCCACTTCTTCTCCTCCCACTTCTCCTCTTCCTCTTCCTCTTCTTCTTCCTCCTCCTTTTCCTCGTCTAAACCATCCTACTGGTTCTCCTGAGAAGTCTAAGGGAAGCAATAAAAACGCACATCTTCTACTCCTCATAATCCTCTTTCTAATCCTCTCTTCCTCTTCTTCCTAATCCACCTCCAGCTCCTCACCATTCTAATGAAGCTCTATCTCCTACTCCATACTGCGTACTCCTCTTCCTTTCTATTCCTCCTACCTTTCGGTCTACTACCCCAATCTTTCTCCTCCTTTGGCTTTCCTTCTCTTTCTCCTCTTCCGCCTTCTAATCATATTCCTCTTCCTACTCCTCCTCCTTTTAATCATCATTCTCTTCCTACTCCTCCTCCTTTTAATCATCATTCTCTTCCTACTCCTCCTCCTTCTAATCATCATTCTCTTCCTACTCCTCCTCCTTCTAATCATCATTTCCTACTCCTCCTCCTTCTAGTCATCATTCTCTTCCTATTCCCCCTCCCAACCTGTCTCCTCCTAGTCTTTCTCCTCTGACACCTTCTCAAAGCCCTTCCTCCTCCTGTTCTTCCTTCTCCTTCTCCAAAACACCTCTCCATACTTATCCTTCTAACCTTACTCTTCTTAGTCCTCTTCCTTCTAATCGATCCTCTATTCCTCTTCAAGGACCTTCCTAGCTCTTCCTCCTTCGAAGTTGAATGGAAGCTCTATCAGTAGCATCAGCGGCAGAACCTACTGGTGAGAAAAGTGCATCGCAAATTGCGAGAGCCATTCAAAGCAACAGACGACGCAAAGGTAGAAACTAGTCCAACTATACAAAGAGATTTTAATTTATCTAACAAATTTTACATAAGACTCCAATAAATTTATTAATAAGTAATTTATTAATAAATGTATTTAGCCTCTATGGAATGTTATGTATGAACTATAAAAACGTAGAACACCAGAGCAATTCAGTTGCACATTCTCCTTATCGTAACCGTAAGTTCGGAATTTCTACAGCGCCGGACGAAAGCTGTGTCGCGGGAACCAGTTTATTCACAGCTCCTCAGTCAAAACAAAATCTATAGGCAAGAAGGGTTCGGTTCCAGGTCGAGATCCAAGAGTGAGGCAGGCAGTCAGACAGCTACGGTGGGTGGTGTTTGAAACTGGACACCACTCTGACTAGGAACGCTTCTGTCAACTGCTTTCTTTGCAAAGGCTGGGTTGAGCGTAGATACCTTGAAAAGGTGCTATCAAAACTCACTGATTGACTGAATGATTGAATGAATTACTTAAACACTTGAAGTTAAATACATAATCATGAAAGTCACATACTGAAATGTTCACAGTAGCTTATTCTTACTTGTTAAGTTACTGCAGCTTTCTTGCAGTAACTTACTCGGACTTTCTCGTAGTAATTTAGGGTAACTACCTCAGTGAATTTCGGAAAGGTAATTCAGAGTGGCATATAAATTAGTGTGATATTGGCAGTAACTGTCTACATGCATACATACATACATACATACATACATACATACATACATACATACATACATACATACATACATATATACATACATACATACATACTTACTTACTTACTTACTTACATGCATTCATGCATATATAAGACATACATACATACATACATACATACATACATACATACATACATACATACATACATACATACATACATACATGCTGTAAATGGTTGGCAACTGTCTGTAAGTTACTGTAATTTAACTGCAAAGGTTTTCTGGTGCTTAGATTTTGTAACACGGACATATATTGATATGTAACTCATACAAATATATATATTTTAAGAATGTCTATATATATGAATGTATATATATATACATGAATATATATTACATAGTATGTTTTGTATGTATTATTTGTACATGCAAAGTGGGTGCATAGCGTACACCATTGGTGCAGTTGTATTTGTAGAAGCCTGGATTTCGGAGTGCGAGTGTAGTACTTCCGTCAGTTTTCCGAGTGTCTCCCTTGTCGTAATGAAGTATTCGAGAGTAGACGGACGTCTGTCCTAACATCAACTGGATGATCAACAGCGGAAACAGATACTGAAAAGAAGGAGGTCCAGCTCCTTTCTTCCGACCATGAGTAAACACAAGACTGATATGCAAACACATATGACGTTCTCGCGAGCAGCAGGAAATGCCTATCATGCATAAAGAAATTTGTTTGAAGGGTGCATGACTGTAGTGTGGTGAAATAACAGACACTTATGTGGTAATAGAAAGCGAGTGTGGCCTTTTGTGGTGGCAGACAGAAATGGCTTGGTGCAGGCATAAGTGATTGTGCTCCATTACTAGACAATTTATGTTCGTGCACGTTCTGACCGTAATTCTCTCATTGATGTTTAGTGCATAATTTGTGTGCAATTTCTCTGTACATATTTTCAGTTTGTTTGTGTCTGTATGATTTCTCATATGTGTCCATGTCTCTATCTGTCTGTCTTCATCTGTCATCTATCTGTCTTCGTCTGTCTGTCTTTTTCTGTCTGTTTTTATCTGTCTGTCTTTTTCTGTTTATCTGTAACTAAGTCTTTCTTTTTGTTATTATGTCTGTCTGTCCATGTCTGTCTGCTTGTTTGTCTGTCTATATGTCTTTCTTTCTGTCTTTCTGTCTATCTGCCTGTCTGTCTATCGGCCTCTCTGTCTGCCTGTCTGTCTGTCTGTCTGTCTGCCTGTCTGTCCGCCTGCCTGCCTGCCCACCTGCGTGACTTTCTGTCTGTCTGGCTGTCTTTCTATAGCCAAGTTAATTTGAGTAAGCTATTGTAGTATATCACACTGCACAGTAAGTCTAGCCGCTATAGAAGTTATTGGAGGTTAGGATGGAAGGGACAGCTAATCGCAGAAAACTGATACCAACACCTGGTTTACATCAGCGGCCCCGGTCAGCGAGTAGTCAGTAGGGTGTCTGATTTATTACTTAGTCCAGACAGGTAGGGGAATCTTAGATTTCATACAACTGACTCACCAGCCCACTCAGAGAGCTGTGCAGAGACAGGCAAGAATACATAAGGCCAAACCTGTACAGATGCAGACGCAGGTAGAAACGGAGTCAAGCCAGAGGACACGCCAAGATCAACAGAGCAACACGGAACCAGACAGAGAGAGGTACGCAGGCAAACTAAGCTGAAGATTTCAGACAAAGAGAATCCTAGCGTCCAATCAAATAGACTATCCGGAGTAACTCCATAACTATTGACCAATGAGGGTTCGACACATATCGCCGGACGAGAGAACCTCAGACAGGATCTATACTAAGTCGAGTCTGGTTTGAGATACCATACAGGTCAGTCGATTAGCTCTGAGATTCTACCCTCGGAGATAGAACGCAGTTAGAAATGTAGTCGGAGTAGTGTCTAGTGTCTTATCGACACTACCAGGTAAAATAGAGTAAGGGTTGTCGTAGGCTAAGGTCGCTTGCTCCTCATCGAACTAGAATCTCGCTTGCGTTATGTCAAACAATCATTCGAAGAACATTCAAGTGCTGAATGACATTTCGAGAATAAACGATGAAACTGTACAATGCGAACTGGACGAGAATCTTCATCACAATCGGTAGAAATGAACTCTACCACATTTCTATCTGCCTGCCTGTCTGTCTGCCTGCCTGTCTGCCTGTCCGCCTGTCTGTCTGTCTGTCTGTCTGCCTGTCTGTCCGCCTGCCTGCCTGCCCACCTGCGTGACTTTCTGTCTGTCTGGCTGTCTTTCTATCTGCCTGCCTGTCTGTCTGTCTGTCTGTCTGCCTGTCCGCCTGCCTGCCTGCCCGCCTGCCTGACTTTCTGTCTGTCTGGCTGTCTTTCTATCTGCCTGCCTGTCTGCCTGTCTGCCTGCCTGTCTGTCTGTCTGTCTGCCTGTCTGTCTGCCTGTCCGCCTGTCTGTCTGCCTGTCCGCCTGCCTGCCTGCCCGCCTGCCTGACTTTCTGTCTGTCTGGCTGTCTTTCTATCTGCCTGCCTGTCTGTCTGTCTGTCTGTCTGCCACTCTGCCTGGCTGCCTGTCTGCCTGTCTGTCTGCATATTTATATTAAAACGCATATGTATGGTCTTCCGACATCACGTATTGTAGCTCCGGAAGTCACGAACCCGGTGCATGATCGGCGGATGGACTGAAAACACACGCAACAGACGGCGGAGAAAAGCAAGGACCAGACAGCACGGAGACTGTGCGAACAGCGGAGTAGGAGGAAGTAGAAGAGGACAAAGAGGAGGAGGAAGAGGAAGAGAATGAGGA
>OZ029925.1:5126502-5141502 GCA_964023275.1 Norana najaformis
TCTGCTGTAGCCTACTCTGCTCTTCATCATCATCGTCATCGTCATCGTCGTCGTCATCATCATCATCGTCGTCATTATCATCATCGTTATCATTATCTTGTTTATTGATCTCAAGTCAAGAATGATGCAGCTCAGAAATGCTCGCCGTTAAAGCGCGATGCAAATAGTCATCATCATCATTATCGTTATAATCATCTTCGTCATCATTTTCTCTTTAATTATCTCAAGTCAAGAATGGTACATTTCACAAATGCTGCGCCGTTGAAACGCGAATAGTACATCCGGAAGGGACAAAATTCTCGCTTAATTAGGGCCGCCAATTTATGCATTAAACCGATGCAATGTAACGTAATGTAAACAGTCATCTATATAGCTCAACTCCAAATGAAATCTACCGACGCATTCCACCGACCCAATCTACCATGGAACAAGAAAACGGGTTCAGTCTCACACGGAACTAAGACAGTTTGCGATGTGGATGTCACCTCTAATGTCCGCTTCAACAAGACATTCTAATTTTCATAGTCTCTGTCAATGCCATCCAGCCAGCAAACCAACCAGCTATCCATCCAGCCATCCAGCAAACTAGCCAGTCAGCAAGCAAACCAGCAAATCAGCCAGCAAACCAGAAAATCAGCCAGCAAACCAGCCACCACACCAACCACCCAACCAGCTACCTAACCAGCCAGTCAGGTAGCCATCCAGCTGGCGTTCATAGGATACTGTCATAGGTTTTTTTAACTCACTCGGCTTTAACGGGTTTGAAACACTTGGCTTTTTTGCGAAGGATCTCGAGTCAGAGGATGAGAGCTGACAGAGGACACTGCATGGGACTGGAAATCATCCTATGGCAGACATCGATCACCCTCTGCTCTCTGCCTCCGCAGCCCCAGCTCTGCAGTCTTCATCAATATTTGAACAGTTCCAATGACTTATGTAGCTCGTAGGATATTTTCAGCAACCTAACAGAACGGTTACTGGTGCAGTTCTGGGGATGATCGTTCGGACGATGAAGAACGGATTGAACGATTAGCAAATGTTAAGGAGGAAGCGGCAAAAGTCACAGTGTTTAAGATTCCTCCGAAAAACCGCTTTTCAGCGCCTTCAAGAGGTAAACTGCGCTATATAAATGCTCAGAAACATACAAGTCGTCAGTTGTTAATGTTTTCGAAGTTGTTCGGACTTTTCTTATCGGAATCTCGTGCGCCGCCATTCGACTCGTCCACCTCGAGGGGGTTCAGGTTACTAATTGTAATTGTAATTTGAAATTTATAAAGCGCCTCTTAGAGGATGAACTCAACAGAGGTGCTTCCGACCCGAAAAAGTAAAATCACTGTTAAGCATTACAGTCTTCAGGAGCCTGCGGAACACTAAAAGGGAGAGAGAAGGAGCTCAAGTCTAGCTAGACAGTGTCGAGCTCCAGTTGGAAAGGCTAAGAGGTCATCGCATTGGTGCTGACCTTTCTTCTGTTCTACTGTTGTACTCTGAGACCAGCTGACCAGCTATTGAAGAATGTCCTCCTTCACAGACCTGGTGGCTGAGGGATATCTGGACGCAGTGTCTTCTACCACCTGAGAGGGATACTTACCTGCCGACCTTCGACGGGAGCTTCTTTCCCTCTCCCCTCCCTCTTCCGTAAGCGCTTGAAGACCGTATTATTCCCCAGTTCTGGACGATGGGCCGGGAGCGCCTCTGATGAGGCTACCTTGAAGCGGCGCTTTATAAATTTACTATTACGATTACGATTACGGTTGAGTTCGTGTGTTGCGAGCCTCGTCGTCTGTCGTCGCTCTTCTTCCTCGACTCAACATCGTCCATGAACTCTGAACATGATGTCGACTATCGGCTCTGTACGGGAATCCGTCGGTTGGGCTCTACGTGTCTGCGGGAGCTCACAAGTGGTGACTCTTCTAGTAATTTGAGCATTCGCTTATTGATAGAATTTTTATTCTTACTGACTTTAACATCAGTTAGGCTAACGCAGACAGCGCTTTTGTGAGGTACTTAAAAGAGTAACAGTAAGTGTACAAGATACATACATACCTATATACATACTGTAGGTCTACATATATATATACATACATACATTCATTCATTCATACATACATACATATATCTATGCATACATTCATACAAACATACATTTATTCATCCATATATACATACATTCATACATACACACATACATTCATACATACATACATTCATACATGCATACATGCCTGCATTTCCCGCCTACCTTAAAACGCACTTTTCAGACCAGTTATACTTAGTCATGTATGCAGCGCTTTTGAGCAGTAGGGAAAGGCGCTACATGAAGTGTATTTGTTCACATGTAAACATACAAACAAACACACACAAGGCCCTTTGCTTCGGGGCTAATACTCCACCCGAAAAACACAAGTGTATTTACGACCGCTTTACATATACACAATCGCCTGTATAACTTTGTATATTCCTCCACATCTCTGCACACCATCGATACGTCCAAAAGCTGTTCAGAGGCGGAAATGAAGATTGCAGCAGCTGCAGCAACCGACGCCTGGATGCAAACGATGCCATAGAGGAAATGACACCTGATTAGAGTAATGTGCCTTTGGCATTTCTTGATTAAGGTGGGACGTTCGTTTGACCAGAGGAATTCGGTCTTCGCTGCCATCAATGCTCCGTCACCCAAATAATATCATATATTATTCCCATTACAGCTAAATTACGTCCATTTCGGAGACGATAGGAATTGACGAAGTGGAACAAGGAACAGCAGTGGTTCTGTGATGGCCAAAACAAAAAAAGAAAATTGAAACAAAAAGATGTAGTTATATATATAACTTTACATATATACATTCTAATATATATATATATATATGAACAACAGAAATGGACAATACACACACACGTATATATATATATGCATGAACAGAAAATGTACACATATAGAGTAAACATATGAAATAGTGTTGAAAGTTGAATCGATATATATCTTTATAACATATATTATAACATACATGGACAATATATACAGACCTATATGCCATATTTGACCTATATACACGTGTATATATATGGGGTACGGTAACATATTGGATATAGCGCTCGGCTTGTAACGCGGAGAGAGCGTGTTCGAGCCTCCTTCGAGACGGTTACTGTATAGGAGCCTTGATCAAGTCCTTCATTCACAATATGCTCGGCGCCATCGATTGATGCTAAGTCATTAGATAGTGGCGCCTAATAAATGCAGAAGTAATAATAATAAAACATACATGTGTATAGATAGGAAAATATACATGGTGAAACAGAAGATATTGTCCATACAAACTAATATTTGTATGAACAAAAAAAATTTATGTTGAAAATAGGGGACATGTGTATGAATTTAAGACATAGACGTTGCATGCAGAAGCAAATACAGATCTGATCAAGCAAACCATTGAACTGTATACATGAACGCTCAAGCAGGTCACTGTTTCAACACCACCACCCACCCACACCCACACACAAAACACACACATACACGCATACACACATACACAACATACACACACGTATACATACACACATACATGAACATATACATGCACACATACACACATACAATCTCTCTAATATATATATATATATATATATATATATATATTAGAGAGAGACACTATATGAATGTGCAATTACGATTACGATTAACACCTACGCTTAATCCCACTAGTACAAACTTAGATCCGTTTTCTCTGGCCAGCTGTTTGCCCCTATATGTGTCCCACCATAGAAAGACTTGTGGTTCCCAAGGTTTCAGTAACTTTCTCACAACCTTTCTGGAAGATTATATAGCGCCAGAGATACGGCTGATTCGAGTTACATAAAACCAGCCGAGACACGAAGAAGTGTATACATAAAACATTAGTGGAAAATTGAAACGTTAATGGACTTGGACCTAAGCAAACAGCAGCAGAACAGCCTAAGTGCAACTATTCTTCACCGAGAAAACGGATATCAATCTCTTCCGTCTATTGATGCAAAAGAGTAGAAACCGCCTGAGTTCCCATCTCCGTCGCAAAAAAACCACGCACAAACTGGATCACAAATCCTGAGATAAACATGGAAAGGCCATCGATACCCATACAGACGATACCCATACAGATACCCATACAGACGATACCCATACAGATTCCCATACAGACGATACCCATACAGATACCCATACAGAATATACCTATACAGATACAATAAAGAAGAATACAAAAGATACCCATACAGACTATACCCATACAGATACCCATACAGAAGAATACAGAAGACTCCCATACTGATACCCATACAGACATAATGCAGAAGAATACAGAATATACTCATTTAGAGTATACAAAAATACAGAAGATACCCATACAGACACAATACAGAAGAATACAGAAGATGCCCATACAGATTCCCATACAGAAGATACTCATATAGAGTATCCAGAAATACAGAAGATATCCATACCAATACCCATACAGAAGAATACAGAAGATACCCATACAGTTATCCACACAGAAGACAACCATACAGACACCCATACGGAAGAATACAAAAGATGCTCCTACAGAAGTACGCATACGGATACCCAAACATACAGAAGATATCCATAGACACCCATACAGTAGAATACAGAAGATACCCATACAGTTATCCATACAGAAGTTACCCATACAGACACCCATACGGAAGAATCGATATTCGAAAAGAAATGTTTTGTCCCAGATCGTATAGTCCTCAGTGCAACATGGACCAGGAACCCTGCACATGGTGTCAAGTATCAACTCAGCATCAGACTAGTTGGCTGGACTTTACGTGCGTGCATCGTGACTTTTCTAAGTATCTGAGATTTTCTCAGAATGATCTGATTATAGATGAACTTTTTCTTCTGGCGGAATCGGGAGGAGGTTTATGTCCGTTACCTTCTGTTACCTGGGGCTGCTGAAGCTAGACATCAGAGGGTGATTGATGTCTGCCGTAGGATGATTTCCAGTGCCATGCAGTGGCCTGTATTAACTCTAATCCTCTGAATCGACATCCTTCGCAAAAACCGAGTGATTCAAATCCTCTACAGCCGAGTATGTTAAAACCCTCAGTTAAATTCAGTCAACTGACGAGTCTGATGATTGTTTTTCTCAAACCCCACTATTACTTCGCCCATACAACTTTAACTCCTGGCGCTTCCCTTTGTATCTGCAAGAAATAGGCCATGCGGACAAGCTGCAGCATGAAAAGACGTTGAGAAACCGCCCTCAGTGGCATCATAGTTAGCTAATACAATCAGGTCAGCTGGAAATCCTTGCCTTTGAAGTCTTCCGTAAGCAAAATGATTATCTCCAGCCCCTACGGAAGAGTAGCGGTTGATGAGAGCAGGGACTAGTGTGGCTGGAACGCTCACAGACATAGAAAGTTTTGATTCTGGGATCAAAGGACTTTCGGTGTCGACTGCCTGTTGCCGAACAGCTTTGTCTAATAACTTCAAAAGGCTGTTATAATCCACGCAACTGTGTATTACCACTAGAATGTTGATGTCTGTGAAGGATTTTATTTATCTCTTTACTGTATTTTCTGCATTTTATTTATGTACTGTTTTTATTTTTTATTTGATGGTTTCCTTTATTTATTTACTTAGTTTTCTTCACTTATTACGCGCGAATGAAACGTAAATCTGATTCTGAGGCGCGAGACAAGTGTGTGCGAACAACTTGTCCATGGTCGATATACGTAGTCCGCCCAGCAGACTCGAACCTGCAATCGTTGGCTTGCATACGCATTGTGCTATCGAATAGACCACCGCTTCATACAGCAAAATGCGTTTTTGCTATATTAGTGTCTGCTGTTGCCAAGCATTACTTTAAGGAGTGCAGAGTGAACTGAAGAAATAAGTGCGACCTGCTAAAGAAACGATTTTGTATAAGTACACCTTGCAGACAATCAGTCCTTTGATCTGGCGGAAGCAGGTACAGTTGGCTAAACACCTGATGTTTGTTTTGACAATAAATTGGATAGAAGCTGGAATTTTTCATTGCTCAACATGTATGCATGACTTGCGGAATAGTCGGAACACACGTAGGAGTTGTTATTGTGAATTGCTACTGTAATTGTAGCTGCTCACTTTGCAGTTGTTATTGTGGTTGCTACTGTGATAGTAATTATCAGGTAATTGAGTTTAAACAACTACGTCATGCTATGCTAAGTCTGTCATAAACATAAAGATCAAAATCCTCCTCCTAAACACTTCCTTATAATCTACGCCATCATATACTGATATATAGATATACATAATTGGGATCACCATCAACATCAAAGTCGTCGTCATCATCATTTCCTTAACACATCGTCATCTTCAAAAACAACATCAGTTCCTACGGAGAGCCACTCTGATGCAAATGAATTACCTCTATCTATTTTGGTCACCTAAAACTGTCAGATCTTGCAATTTCTCAGCATCAAACAAACAAACGCTGTGTATCGGAGAAATTGTCTTTGAAGCCAAATGACCGTGTTACCTGATAATAACAATTACAATTACCTTTCAATAAAACATCAGAGTATAAACTCGCAACGGAGTCTAGATTTCAGGTAGAAGCCAAATCAGCGACTTGAAGATCTGCCTGTAATATCTTCATATACTACAGCAACAAATACGACATTTAACTAAGCATATGTCTTTTGGTGCTGGCGCCACAGGTCGTGTTTAAACCAAGCATGGCAATCTCGTGCGGTCTTTAAAGTAATACTTCAATTATCTTGGTAATAGTTTCTCAGACAGTTCTTGGAAAGAGTAATTTTTCATTCGGTTAAATATTGAATCGAATATTAGACCATGAAGTTCGGCTTCTGGCGTTGATCACATGAATACGTCCCCAATTGTGCACAAACAGGTATAAGCCTACAAGTCGGAGTGGCTAAAGCTACTCAAAATCTGACATCGAAACGTGTCGTGGGAAAACTTTGTTATCGTTGCGTATCTGGCGCTCACGGTCCCAGAGACCCACTCGTTTTCATCTGCCTGTGAATGTTACAGATGACAGCCGACGTTAACCTTCTGGGCTGCTGCTTGGAGACGTGGAATGTCCACAGCATCGGAAGCAAATACAATTTGGTAGACGACACCATCATCAGTCACGATATTGACAGCTTCGTTACGGTGTAGAAAAGTGGCATCAATCAGTATCGTAATCCTAATCGTAAACTCGAAACTTTATGCCTATCGATTTTGTATTGACTGAGAGTCTGTGAATAAGCTGGTTCCCGCGACTCACGCAGCTTTCGCTGGGCGCTGTAGAAATCTCAAGATTACGATTATGATTACGATAATCATTACACGAGATGACGGCAAGCCTATTATAATTGTAGCCTCTATCAGGCTAATCTAATCCAATCCAAAAACTTATATAGCGCCATTATTATTATATCCAAGGTACCAGTAGATGGTCGGCCCATGTGAAATCGCAATCAAAAGTTATAATCCATTGGAGAAACCAGGTCGAATTCCGACAAGAACTGTAAAGTCTCTCAGTCAAAGACTGCTAAGTCTTTGATCTCGAACTGCTGGCATACATAATTCCATCCCTCTGCTCTTGTCCTCTTATCAAAGAAGTCCCAGACAGGAATTGGAAGTCTTTTGACCTAACTACCTTGCTGACTTACGTCTTCCACTCGCACTCAGTCCCACCGGGAAAAACTTAAGAACAGCTTCCTATGGGCAGCTGTTTGTAAATGTATAGGTTTTATATAGCGACCGTATGGCCCCGACCCTGCTCATTTTGCAATGAATTTATCGGGTGAGATCCTTCACCACCACAGCCCGTTTGAATGGGCGCCACACCATTTAAGGTCCCCGTGCACGGACCGTACTAGCCCGAGATTTAAATTCCTGAAATAACCCACGACCGGGACGCGAACCTGGGCTCCTCACGCACAGAGGCTCCTTACCGATGTAGCTAACTAGGCAAGCTGATCAAAACAGAGACATGTGGTTTCCGTGCCTTTTCGGACGCAGGTTCTGATCTGTGAAATTCGCTACCACCTGCTTCGCAGAACACTTTTTCTTTTCTCATTTCGTAAACAGTTGTAAGACATATTTTTCAATTACCGGCGCTTCTGAGGTGAATTCATAAATCATATATATTCTCTGGAGAAGAGCCACGATGGGCTGTTGACGTCATTGCGAGCGATGACTATCCATGTTGAGCAAGAGTGTGACTACAATCGCCGCATATACCGAGAAAATTCTACGATGCAAATTATCTAATGCTTGGTCGTCGATCTGTGCATACGACGAGTCTCTCGTCTTTGTCATTACCAAAAAAATTGACTGCCGACGGCCTGTATCTAATCTAATCCCGGCTAATCACTGCCATACAGTCGCTGTATGCGTAGCATAGCCGGCGGGTTTCCTAATATACTTAAAAGCAAATCACGCTCCAAAATGTCTCGCATCCCATTCATATTCACGACCTTCTTCCTCTTCGGTATTGTCATCGTTAGGATGCCATGCCGTCTCCTGGGGATTATCGTCCGACGTCTTGGTTCCGCATCATTTTAGACAACGCTTTTACTGGAATTGCCATTATCGTAATTGTAGTGTAACTGAATTGTAACGTAACTGAGTTGTAATTTAATACAATGCAATGTAAAGTAACATGTTATGCAATACAGCAACTACAAAACCAGATAGACAAGTGTAATGTAAACGTAATGTGTGGTACCGGTTCTCGAAAAGAACAAAAGACTCTCCTGTGTGTTTTGTCAAACTATAGACTGATTCACCGTTACCTTGTAACTTTGTTACCTTGTTGCTTTGTTACCTTGTTGCTTTGTTACCTTGTTGCTTTGTTACCTTGTTTGTTATGGGTTCAACGTTGCCTTGTTACTACAGGAAACTTGTATCATTGGTCAGTCTTGGGATCAGGAACCAAGACGACATTGATATAAATATATATTTGTTGTATATTATATTATATTATATTATATTATTATTACTATTATTATTATTATTTCTGCATTTATTAAGCGCCACTATATAACGACTGACACCGTCTATGGCTCTTAGCAGCTGTGAGTGAAGGACTTGCTCAAGGTCCCTGCACAGTAACCGTCTCAGGGTAGAGTCGAACCGTACACATGCTTATGTATTTTAGCCATATGTACATGGTTAAAATACACAAGTGTATTTTAGCCATATGAACATGACTAAAATGCATAAGCTGCTCTCGTATGTCGTAGAGAATCCAATTTTCTCCAGTGGTAGTCCTCTTCGTGATGTATGTGTACTATGGACTAGTGTATGTATGTATAACTATGTGTCTATGTGTATAAATATGTATGTCTGTGTACACCCTATGAATCAGAGGCTTAGACCAGGCGATGATGGATGTGCGTTTGTTGGCACTTGCTCTTCCACCAGCATCCCGGGCTGCTGCAGCTGCTGACGATGCGCTCCGTTCGTTCACTCTTCGGCTGTTTGCGCAGGCGGTGCTTTATGTCAAAGCGTGACAAATGAGCCAGTCATGCATAAACGATGATTTATGGTCTGGCTAATCGTAATTATTAGGATGTAAAGCACGAATGGTGAGATTTAAGCGTCTGTAACCCTGTGCCCCTAAAGAGAAAGACTTAGAGTGGGGCTAAGAGGAGACTTAATGCCCTAAGTAAGTAGCAAGCTCTAGCTCAAGTACTTACGAATTTCGTGTGCAACATTGAGATATCGCTAAATAGGGCCTACGTCATGTTGTATAAAACCCATGGGGATATAGGTCATGTTGTTATTATTTCTGCATTTATTAGGCGCCACTATCTACTGGCTTAGCATCAATCAATGGCGCCGAGCAATTATGAGTGAAGGTCTTGCTCAAGGTCCCTACACAGTAACCACCTCAGGGAAGTTTCGAACCCGTATTCTCCGCGTTACAAGCCGAGCACTTTCTCCAATAGGCTACCGGGCCCCAGAATACGCTACCGTGCCTCAGAAAAATCCAATGGGGGTATAGGTCACGTTGCATAAATTCCGTGGGGGCACAGGTCATGTTGTATAAATCCCATGGGGTATATGGGTCATGTTGTATATAATCCCATGGGGGTTTAGGTCATGTGGTTTGCAGATCATGTGGTCATATATAGGCTATGGGGTATATATTTCATGATGTGGTAGGCCTATGTTTTCTATAGGTTAGTGAATTTTCCAGAAGTTTCCCCAATCGTTTGGTCAACAGATTTCTTTTAAAATTATCAATAATTACCAGTAATTACAGTAAGGGTCAAATACATGGATGTAAAAGGCGGTGTCTTTTCTTCCTAGTTTTGTCTTCTTGTTTTGTTATTCAATCATGTCTTCCTGCTTTTTTCTTAAGTCTTGTCTTTCTGGTTTTTCTTTGTTTTTTGTGTTTAGTCTTTCTGGCTTTATCTTTAATACTATGCCTCTTGTGTTTTTTCTGTTTTTCCTTTAGTCTCGTCCTCCTCGTTTTGTCTTTCTGATTTTATTTTTGGTCTTATCTTTAGCCTAATCTTGTCTTCCTGGTTTTCCTTTTGGTTATTTCTGTGGTAATTGTCTTTCTCGCGTTGTCTTTCTTGTTCGTCGTAGATGAATCAATTTATCTTCAGAAGAAAAAATTTCTTCTCTCAGATCGATGTGAATCTCCATCTCTATCAATCCAACGTCTGCTGTTTCCTGCCCATACAGTACCTCCCGGCATCTTTCTTTCTTTCCCGCTGCCCTTCCCCAGTCTTCCCTGCTTCCTCCTATCCCCGTCTCTTCCTCGCTACCTCTTCCTTTCTTCCATGCATCTTACTTTCCCGCCAACTGTAGTCTGCTGCAGGAACTTCATCTCCTAAACACGAACGAGCGCACTTGCATATACTCTCTAAAACGATGTCTGTTTATAGCAGATACCAATGTGATTCTGTAAAACGATTCCGGTTCATAGCAGACAATAATTTGGCCGATTATCTCACAGACGTCGTATGTATGTATATGTGTTCATGTATGTATGCATGTATATATATACATACGTATGTATGTAATACGTATGTATTTATTACATACATACGTATGTACGTAAGTATGTAGATAGGGACCTTTAAGACTTAAGAATAACCTTTGAAGTACCTCTCAAGACGCTGATATGATATCAGTATCAAATCAACTATGATTTCAATAACTAATCAAACAAAATCCGTGTTAAACGAGTGAAATGTTCAAGGTGTTCGAAGTCTAGGCCGCCATGTAAATTGGGTTAAATGTGACGTGGACCATCGCTACCCCTCAGCTGCTAAGTGTTTCGGGAGACAAGATTTAGTGGCCGAACGTCTGCAGTAAAATCGTTCAACCGAAGAGAAAATTTACAAGGGCCAGACAGAAACGGCTGACAGAGTCAGTCATGCGTCGCCCTAAACGACTTCCCCGGCTGCTTCTTCGCGTCAGCCTCACTTCCATTATGTCGATTTTTGGGCCTGGCTCCCCATCTGGTATTTCCCGCCTCCTTCTCGGCGTTCTTCTCCTTTGCTGCCCTCCTTACTTATCTGCTACCTCCTTCTTTGTCTCTCTTCATCTCTGTCGTTGGCAACTCTGTTTGCCTGCCTGCCTGCCTGCCTGCTTGCCTGTCTGCCTGCCTGCCTGCCTGCCTGCCTGCCTGCCTGCCTGCCTGCCTGCCTGCCTGCCTGCCTGCCTGCCTGCCTGCCTGCCTGCCTGCCTGCCTGCCTGCCTGCCTGCCTGCCTGCCTCACTTCGTCTTTGTTTCAATTCTTCGCTGCCTGCAGTCTGTCTCTTTACCTGCCTTCATGCCTGCCTGCCTTCCTTCTTCGCATCAATACATCCCTATCTGCCTGTCCACCAACTTACCAGTCTGATTACAGGAAGCCTCTCTCCCTTTATTGCTCTTTGTATCAATCCTTCAATGCCTGCCTATTTGCCTGTAAACCAGCCTTAATGCTTCTTATCACCTCTGCCTAAGTCTTCCTCTGTCTGTCTGTCTCCTTGTCTGCCCTCATCCTCTTCTGCAGCTGTCTGCCGCCCTCTCTCTTGCTGGTCGATGCTTGGACTCATTTGATCGCCGGGCGAGCAAACTCCATCTGGGTGTTGGAACTCGATCGTATACAACGCCGACTGCAGATTGATGACTCGATTTTGACGCGCCAACGGCTGACAGAGGCTGATGCTAGAGAAGATGATCCGCCAGCTGCTGCTGCTGCTGCTGCGTTGGCCATCCTCGGTTGATCGACTGCGAAACAAAACCCATCAGAAGAGGTGCAGGAGTCGGGAAGGAGATGTTCAACAATATGTGTCAATGTACACAAGTTGCAAGGGACTACACGTGTTCTGCATTTATCCCAGAAACACACATTTCGACTCATACATACATGCATACATATATACATACATGCATACACACATATATACATATATACATACAAACAAACATACTTACATGCATACAAACATACATGCATACATACATAAACATACACATACATATATACATACATACATATACACATATATGCATACATAGATACATGCATACATACATACCGTATGGGTTACTGTATGGTTATCTTCTGTATTCTTCTGTATGGGTATCGGTATGGATATCTTCTGTATTTTTGTATACTCTATATGGATCTCTTCTGTATTCTTCTTTAATATGTCTACACATACATACGTACATACATACAAATATATATATACATACGTGGTAAAGGTTCTACATATATATATATACATGCATGCATACATGCATGCATACATACATACATACATGCATACATACATACATACATGCATGCATACATTCATACATACATACATGCATACATGCATACATGCATACATGCATACATACATACGTACATAGATTCATACATACTTACATTCATACATACATACTTACATGCAATCATTCATACAGACATAAATACATGCATACATACATACATACATACATACATACATACGTACATACGTGCATAGATTCATACATACTTACATTCATACATACATACTTACATGCAATCATTCATACAGACATAAATACATGCATACATACATACATACATACATACATACATACGTACATACGTGCATAGATTCATACATACTTACATTCATACATACATACTTACATGCAACCATTCATACAGACATACATCGTAATGTACGAAGCATCAATTGATGGTCGCTTCTAGTCACAAAGCCGCATTCCAAAAACCCAATCCACTGTACAGAACCACGCATTCGAGATTCGTGAGGCCCCTGAGAGCGGAAGGTGAGCTACGGAGGACAACCTTCCCCCTTCCCCGATAAAAGGTGCCTGACCTAAACATGTAAATGTAAATCTCCGATATTTCTCAGCGCCACACAAAAGCCGTGTCTGGGAGACCAGATTGAACACTGGCGCTATATCATTTGTTGGGTCAGTTTTTGTGCCTTGCCAGAAACCGGGTATGGGGGTCAAGTGAGGAGGATAACATGGTGCTACCGTGGAAATCTTTGGTGAGGATGGTCATGGGATTGTTGTTCTCGTTGTTGCTATTATTATTGCGGCTTGGCTTTGGTGCGCCATCGGTTGATGCCTTGTGCATTAGACACCGGCGAATTAGAAGTTACTTATTATTATTATTATTATTATTATTATTATTATTATTATTATTATTATATACGAAGTTCAATACTTCAAAAAACTTGTCAGTCTAATGTGGAAAGGTTCTGGAAAAGCAGATGGCATTCCCACGCTGGATAGCCACCGAGAGTTTTATTATTATTAGTAGTAGTATTATTATTATTAATTATTATTATTATTATATGGAAAAGATACTGTATGTTCGGGATTCAGCAACAGTTAGCACATCCTATAATATCTGTCGCCTCGTCTTGAACAATTTGAGCTGAGCAGCTGCAAGGTGTCAGTTGCTTAGAGGGCGCGAAGGCGAAGGAGGCAGAGGAGACTCCAGAGGATCATCCTCTTCTCCTACGCCTCTGCTGCTGAAGATGGACAACGGTGCCAATCCATCTCGGAGACTCTCCTTGTGCCTAAATCCATCAGCTGCCACGAGGTGGCGTTTCACTCTCTCGACCGGAATTTATTCATTAATTCAATGTCGACGTTGGCGGTCCTTCGTCGTAGGTGGTCCTTCGCCCGTCGCCTTCGTCGTCGGTGGTCCTTCTCTCGTGTCTTGTCCAGTTCGTACTATTATCTGCCAAGATTTTCCGATGAAAAAATCTAATGTACGTTGCACGCTGACACACTGAACCGCATGCATACACACATACATACATACATACACACATACAGACATACTTACATACATACATACTTACTTACATACATACATACAACATAAATACATTCATACATACATACAAACATACAGACAACTTGTATATATACAAACATACATACATACTACATATATATATACATACATACATATATGCATACATACATACATACACATTGATAGCACGTTGCCGAGGCGGCGAGGCAGAGGCGAGGCCACACGTACGCATACGCCGAGAATGAGAAAATGAAGTTGCTTCATACAAATGGAAGTCCGTGTGGATTAGCTTAGGGAATTCGTCTTCTTCTGTGGAGGTGGCATGGAATAGAACAAAGGCCAGCAGGAAAGCAGAGACGGAGAGAATCGTGAATGGGGAAATCTGAAAACTGACGAGTGACGAAGCCTAAATAGAGGTTGGAATGAAGCTAAGAAAGACGGGGTGAGTGAAGAAAGACGGAGATAGAAGACAAATACAGAGAGAGAGAGAGAGAGAGAGAGAGAGAGAGAGAGAGAGAGAGAGAGAGAGAGAGAGAGGGGGGGAGAGAGAGGCAGATATAGAGAGAGACAGAGACAGAGACAAAGAGAGAGACATAGAGACAGACAGACAGAGAGAGACAGAGAGACAGAGAGACAGAGAGAAAGAGAAAGAGACAGAGAGAGAGAGGAAGGAAAGGAGGGAAGGAGGGAAGGAAGGAAGAAGGGAGGAAGTGAGGGATGG